>JAJTWQ010000600.1:0-49207 GCA_029007595.1 Solanum commersonii
AGATATGAACTGACTATGTGAAAGGTCATTCTCACATAATGTAGGTTCTATGATGGTCATTCTCATATTTAGAAGCGTTTGAGCTATATGATATGAGGATTAAGTCCCAAATGCCTATTTTATGAACTAATGTTAAATAAAGGTTTAAAGATGTTTAAAGGGAGTAGGAGCTTAGCATCGGTGAACGGGAAAAATTTAGTGGGGACTTCATGTTTTAGCAAGTACGGCTTCCCCCACGAGAGAACATTCACGTTAGCAAGTACGGGTTCCCAATAGATGTTGTCTCGTGAGATGGTAACCTTCACGCCTAGTAGGTCAAGGTTTCTAGTAGCAATCTCCTTGTTCATAACTACTTGCCCCCATAGGTATTAGCTTAGTTGATCCACTAGATAGCTATTATGTATAGAGGTCTACCTTGGCAAGTAGTACCTTATCTTTTCGGTGTGGGAGTAGAACACCGGTTCATGTAGCTCACATGGTCTATGTTAGTTATGGAAATGTCTCCCAAAAGTTAAGAAATGAACTAGGATAAGAATATGAATAGTCATGATTTCTTGAAGAGTTACTTAGTGTAGGTAGGACTATGGACCCTACTTATGCATTGCACAAGTGGACTCTAAGGGAAGTTGTGATTAGGCTCTTTATGTAATGAAGACTATGGTCTATGTATGTTAATATGAAAGCATGTTAAGGTTGACTTTATGTCAAGACATTTCGTATGATTATACATGTGAATTACATTTATGACTTCTTGTTGGGTTTGCTTAGTATATGTGAAGGTATGGGACTACGTGTGTACATTGCGCAAGTGAACTTGTGAAGGGGTTGTGGTGGTTTACCTATGTTATGAATTAATGGGTTATGACTAGTGGTGTAGCAAATGAATGAGTCCTTATATGATGTTATCAAGTATGCTGGTCTTATGTCTAATGTTAAATGAAGATGTTATGACTTGTTGAATATGATGTGCCTAGTCTATGGTGGCTTCCTAGGAACACTTGGTGTGTGAGTAGTATTATGGGATGCTTACTTCACATTGCACTAGTGTGACTTGGGGTTGTCTTAGGTGATGGTTCCTATGTGAAGATTATGTCTTATGGTGTGTCTATGACTCTATGAATATATGTGGTTGGATTGATGAAGGTTATATATAAATTCACCCTTGGTAACCTTAAGGTGATACATTCACTAAATATTCCCTAAGGGTTGCTTTGAGGAAAGGAGTTAAGATAAAGAGGAAGATAATGTATTGTATGCATTGAATGTGCCTAAAATATTATAAGTGGCTCTATGTGCAATTATGAATGGTTTCCATGTGTATGATAATGTATATAGTTTATATTGTGCATAATCTACTAAATGTTCTTGAAGTTTCTCTAAAAAGGAATGATGCATGGTTTCCAACTAAATGTCCTTTTAAAAGCATGTTTTCCATGGTCATCATACTTAGTGCATTCTTGTACTAACACTATTCTTCTTCATCCTTTTACACCAAGTGTAGGTGGTGGTGGCTAAAGGGCCTTTCTTAGAAGTGATGAGCTTGGCTTACTATTCCCAATTTCGGGTGTGTCCTTAAAGATTCAAGGACCTTTATGTTAAAGAGTTTCCTTAAGTTCAATGTACTAGATAGTAGTTTCTTTTGTTTTATAAGGGATGTGTCCCTCTTATGTTGTAGTCGTGTTTTAATATGGCTACCTTGAGACGTAGTAATCCAATTTTGTATTAAAGGTTTAAATGATGTGACTTTTAAGTCTTGTGTTATATTATGAATTTTTTTTGAATTTTTCGCTATCTTTCTATGATAAATGCTATGACGAATGCTAAGGGCTTGTATAAGATCTCCAAGAGGTCGAATACGCCGATGAAGACTGGGGTGCTCTTGGGTTATTACGGAAAGTCAAGAAGTGTGAGAAATCCTTTTGAGTAATTTTAAAAAAATATGGAACCCATCAATGTAAAAAAAGAGAAAGAAGAAAGGAAAGAAAAAAGAATGAAAAGGCTTTGTGAAATAAAGTAGCGGAAGTTGCAAAAGAAAATGGAGTATCGGGTAGTTCATATGAAGTTGCACTAATTTTGTGGATTATGAGCATGATTAAAATGTTAAAGAAAAGGTGGAAAGTAATGTTCGGACCACACTTCTTAAGGTAGAAGCCACTAAACCTAAATGACCATACCTTGACACTCGGTCCCGTTACAAGCCGTGAAAAGACCTTCGTGATCTTGAGTGAAATGAAACGAATGTTGATTGAAAAATAAGGACGAACCTATGGGTGAAGCCATACATGTGTTCATCTTTGTGAGTGTGAGAGTTGTATGTGATTTCGAAACTCTAATTTTTGAAGAATTTTGTGTGAATATGGAATCATCCTTGTTGTGAGGGCATTTGAAGCAAGTATTGTGAACTTGAGCATCTTTGATAATTGTGAGTCACAATTTGAATCTTTGAGTGCACAACAGATCATTGCATGAATAATTTGAACCTTGTTGTGTGCATTCATGTTAAGTCTTACGCAACACTATTTCAGAGATCCTTTTTGAACTGTAGATCCTGCGTTTTACTTAAGGACATGCAAAATTTTAAGTTGGGGGTGTTGATGATTTTGAGATTTGGACTTATTTTGGGCTTTGTTTATATAGTTTTAGTGTCCTCAAATGTTTAATTTGTGCCATAAATACCATTTTAGAACAGTTTCTCATTAGACTTGAAGGTTTCGGGATATTCAATTTGGAGATTTTGCAAGTGGAGTTGAATTATTTCAATTATGAGCATTGTAAAGGCTTAATTACTCTTACCTAGTTGATGGCCGATCGATTTTGGTAATCGTTTTACCTTTATATGATGTTTGTCTAAAACCCCAATTCTCGAGGTGTGATCATGTGATTATGGGTTTAATTAGTTAATGGGTATTGTTAATTACTAGTTTTAATTCTATATTGTGTAGGTTTAATCATTAGTTATGGTTTAATTATGAATTGTAGTTGCAAATGCGTTCTAACCTTGAGTTCTTAGCTTGCTCGTGAGAGAGGTTTTAGAACTACGACTATTGATTAATGGTTTGTAGGTATTGAGTAGAGTTGGGTTCAGCTCGAGAGTGAATCCCTAAACCCAATCCTACCCATCTAGCTCAAGAGAGTGGATGAATTAATGAGTGGGTTGTTCTTTATTGCTATGCTTGTTGATATTTGGAAAAAATCACACGATTCGGGATAGTTGTTTGAGATAATATTTGTCTCCCTTATAGTCTATCCTACCAACTAATTTTTAGTTGTTTACTAGTAGTTTTCAATTACCCATATATCAAAATTTTCCTATAATCGATCACATCCGAAGAATTCCTCTCCTTATTGTTGTTTAAAATTATTTTTGATTACGTTTTAGTTGATAATTGCAAACCAAAACCCCATCTAACATTCGTGTCACCCCATTTAATTTGTTTCATGTATTTTTGATAATTTCTATTCCTATATCTAGTTAGATAACATTCGTGCTTCTTTATTGAATTTGAACACTTACCGCTCCATGTGGAATTCGGCCCCAATTCATTTTGTTTGGGTTTTATATTGCCTAACAATCATTTGCACTAAGAACTAGATGAAGTGTATTTGATAAACATTAATTCATCAGGCCTTTCTAAGGGTCTGTGGGAGGAAACTTGCTGAGGGCAATTTCTGCCTTCTTGTCACGAGCACCATAATGGGTCGTGGTCCCCTTCATGGACCGTCTAGGGCTTGATGAGGGACCCATGGTCCGGTTTTGGGTTCTCGACAAGCCTGCTAAAACCACTTCCTAGCCTTTCTCGAATGTATTTGTTACGATGTGATTGCATTCATGTTTTTGTTTCATTAGATCTAGTTCCTACCCTCCTTATGATGTGATCCTATTCGAGGACGAATGTTCTAAAAAGAGGAGATATTGTAACACGTCAAATTCAAAAAGAATGAAAATTTTTAAGTTTTCTAGAACTATTGCCAGTACGGACAGAACCATTGATGGACCATAGATTGACTTACAGACCATAGGTGGCAAGCTTAAATCTTTTAAAATGTCAAGTCCCTGTATCCATTTTACGATTCACCAGGACGGTCCATCCTTTAATGTACGAGTCATAGGTAGGTCCCGTGCGTGTGTCGTAAGGAAAAAGAAGTGAGCCATGGTTCCATTCAAGTCTTAATTTCCACCATCTTTTGGGCTTTGAACTCCAAGGTATGATATTCTTCACCTATGTAGCTCTTTCTTCCATAAGGTTCCTAAAATTCTCAAATTTGTAAAAGTGAGATTCCCTAATCAAATAAAGGTTTTATTCAATTACCATGGATTCTTTCAATATTGATCCGATTTATTGATTTATGTCTTTTTATTCATGAATTGAAGTAATTGCATGTTTTAAAATTAAATCCCTCATGAACCCATGCATGACCCATGATTCTAGACTATGATGATATGTGAGGGTTATGAACTATGAAAGATGAATTTATGAAAGATATTCTTGTTTCTTTATGAAATTGATGAAAATGGTTTAAGGTTTCTTTGAGTGTAAAGCATCAATGTTGTTGTTGTTGTTGTGAAAAGTTTCTCATATACTACTCAAATGTGTAAGGGTCTTCTCAAATAAAGGATATTTAGAGTTGAAAGGTTTTCTCAACTAAACTTTGAGTCAAGACTTACGAGCTATTCTAATGACCTTTAACTTGGATTCGCTAGTTCATGTGTCCTTCCATGGATAATAAGACCATTTTCGGGGTTGCGGAATTGGTAGTTGAGGAATTCATATTTTTGGTAGTGTGGTAGGTGAGGTGGTAGTAAAAGATTTTATTATAATATTCTTTTGCTAAGTGTTTTAATCTTTGATATCTCTTTAATATTATTTATGATATATTATAGATATAACATATCTTGAGTTCTTAGGTACATATATAAATTTTCTTTTATTAATTGTTCTAATAGTTTTATATCTTCCATTGATTTAATTCAATATTGTAAATATTCGTAGTTCATTTTAGTACGAGATTTATTTCTAAATCATACTATTCTTTTCTTTCGAGGTCTAAATCATGTAGGTTTATTTCATACCATTGTTGGTTTAATATATCTTCTGATCCGTTATCATTAAATATTTTTTCCCATATTATCCTTCTTAATTCAATTATTTCTATATCTTTAAGTATATATAAGATTAAAGTTTCATAGTTTTTATTATTTTATCATGCATGTATGTAGTCATGTTCTTTATCATGCGGAGTTTTTATTTTCAATTATTCCTTCCTATCATATTCATAATTGATTAAATTCACATTAGATCATTATGAACTAGATTATTTGTTTATCATGTTCTCTGTCAATACTAGCACCGTACTTTAGCGGATACTTCCTTCTTATCGGCGCCTCAACTTTGTTTACTCCCTTAAATGGCTTTTTCCGCCCTCTTTGGTTTCAATATTAGGATGGCATAGTATAGAAGTTTCTCCTGTTTCCGTGTGCTAATAAACTAGAAATCATAGTTCAAATAATTCTAATACATAATAACTAACATAAATTTATTCAATCATATATGATATTCGGGGAATATATGAAATTAGTTCGCATATTTTTGAACAATATACCTTTGCCTCTTGCTTATCCATGATATCTGA
Organism: Solanum commersonii; assembly: GCA_029007595.1. NCBI lineage: Eukaryota > Viridiplantae > Streptophyta > Magnoliopsida > Solanales > Solanaceae > Solanum > Solanum commersonii. The sequence goes on from JAJTWQ010000600.1 coordinate 5,632, forward strand.
AGTTTGTTCCATTATCTATTAAATATGAATAGCTTAAGTATTAAATATTTGAGAGAGTGTTTATGAAAGTGCTTCGTTTATTCAAAGTATGTCTATTATGTTACATGTACATTCCTTTATATAGAAAGGAAATCCTATTTCTTGCACTTTCAAATTCTATCCTATCTTTACAGTAATGCATAATAATGCACGTACTATACTACTTACTTTACAATAATGCACTACTACTTACACCACCATACCTACTACTTTACACTTGCCCATACTATTTTTACATTTGTCCGTACTACTTTGTCCGTACTTAATAATGCACATACTTTAATAATGTATACTACCCTACACTTGTTGACTATTTTACATGATTTATTCCTACTACCCTAACTTTCTTACAAGTGTACCTAATAATTTACAATAATAGGACTATTCACTATTTGCTTTTGACTTTTTTGGCCAAATATATCTTCTACTTTATCTCTTTAGTTGTCTTTATTCTAGTGGACATCGGGAATCACGTTTTTTTCTCCATTACATTTTGAACATAGATGATCGAGTTTATTTGTGTACAATTAGCTTGCAATATCTGGTTAATAGTTACGGCAAAATAAATCTTGCTTTGAGTGCTCTTTTGTCATAGGTCTTTCTTCCTGGTTTTAATAATGATAAAATCCATCGCTGGACTTCATCCATATCTGCTTTCCTTAGTTCTCTTGAATTTGAATATATCATTAACTGGTCTCTAGAGTAGTAACTCCATATAGCATTTCCGTTCAAATAATTGTTTGCTAACTCTTGTATTATAGTTGATATACCAATTATTCTTTTATTGGCATAAAAACTTGGTATCTCTATTTTTTGTATTTCTTCCTGTTGTCCGATATCACCAGGTATAATCATATCTTTGGTTAATCCTATCTTAATAACTTGAATTGGAGGTTTTATCTCCGTTGGTGCTGTATAAAACTTTATATAACATAAATTTCCTTTGGTAACTCTTTTATATGTGACGAATGCTTTGTGTAATTCTGGTATTCCACTTAACTCTTCTCCATCGTATGTGTATACGGTATTTAATAGTCCATAATTGTAACATGTTCTTACTAAATTGGCATTAGTTTTTGTTGTACAATTAACTTGTTATAACCTTGTATTTTTGGGTTAGGTAGTCTAGATTTGGTTCTTTGGTTGTAGTGGATCTAGGATTGCGGTTTAAATAGGTTTGGATTTTCTATATATTTTCAATATTGGTTCTCGTAACATGGTTATATAATTTTTTCTCGTTTTGTAGGCTATCTGCATAGGTTGAGGTTTGGGGTTCCATAGCCAATGTGTTTCTTGGTGTTCTCCGAGTAAATGGTTTTTCAAATAGCTGGTATAAGTTTGTATTCTTATGTTGTTTTTCACTAACTTGTTTGCTCGTACCTGCGGCTGTATTTAAACAAACATTATGGGTTTTAAGGTGTTTCCAACGTCACCTTTTAGATCTGGATTTTTAAAGTCTTCCGATCGACTTAGCTCCGCATTTTTATAGTTATGCTGTTGACTTCTTATTTGTTGTAGCTCTTTGTCAATATTTTCTACTTTTGTGCAAAGTAGATTCATAGCTTTGAGTATTTCTTCTATAGTATTTTCTTTTTCAGTCTCTGTAGCTTTGTCTTGATAAGTAATTTGCAATAACATTCTTGTCACTTTTTATCACTTCAATAGTAAATGTAAAATTTAATATATTTAATACCAATCTTCTCATTTCTTTCGTAGTTACCGAATCTTGTATTTTTCTTGTTAGCCACCATTTTACTTGTGTATTATCAGTCCTTATAATAAATTTGTTATATACAATATATGGTTCAAATGATAATAAACATTTATATACTGAATATAATTCTTTCCTATTTATTTCACATCTTATTTCTGTATTAGTAAATGTTCATGAATAATATCTACAATGATGTTCTATTTTTCTTTATCATACCTATATTTTAAGACCCCTCCATAACTTTTTCAGCGTACGATTCTACTATATAAGTAATTTTTTTTTGTTTTCATCCGAAAATATAGTTTAGGTAGGTTCTTACATAATAGTTTTATTTTTGTATTTGTGTTTGATCTTTTTATCAAGGCGGTATTCTACATTTTCTTTAATTTTTGTTGTAATAGTTTTAAATTCTCTGCTAATTTTGGTATATATTCTCTTACTTGATTTACTAGTCCTAGAAATGATTACAATTTCTCTTTTGTATCTAGTTGTTCATTTGAGTTAATTATTTTTTGTACTATATGTGTTTGCATTTTATTCCATTTTATCTATTTGTATTCCTAAGAATTCTATTTTCTTTTTCATTATGCCTACTTTCTTTTACTTAGGCTTATGCCACGAATATTCTATAATATGTATAATTTTTCTAATAATCTTATATGTTCATCTTGTGTTTTGGAATATAATAGTATATCATATATGTATACTATGCGATTTTCTAGTTGTTTAAAGTAGTTATCCATAAAGTGTTGATATCTACCTGGGGCATTTTATATCCAAATGGTGATACATTCCATTCATATAATCCTTGTGGTACTGTAAATGCTGTAAGTTTATTAGATTCTTCTTCTAATTTTAAGTCGTAAAATCCCGATTTAGGTCAAATTTACTAAAGTAATTATATCCTTGTATTTGTATTATTTTTAATATTTTATTTGGTATTGGGTAATTATATGTTTTAGTTTTTGCATTTAAATTTCTATAATCAATAATCATTCTACTTTTTCCTCTTTTTTGTTCACTATGTTTATTTACTATAAAAATTTGGGCTTGTATGCTTGCTATTGCTTTCTTGTATATACCATTTTTCTAGTAATTCACTTATATGTATCTTAAATGCATTAAATCATTAAAATTATATTTTAATGGTTTTGGGTTATTATACTATTATTATCAATTAGCTCAATTTTTACTTTTATTTTATGTTTTTACCATCCTTGTAAAGGATCTTCACTATATAATAATTCTAATTTATCTTGGATTATTTTTACTTTGTCTATAGAAAATATAATTAATTCTATCTTAGGGTCTTCTTCTTTTATATTTTCTAATTTTTGTGTAATTTTTTCACTTCCTTTTATCCACTCTGTTGTTTTTCATGTTTTGTTATTTACTCTTTTGCTCCTATTTTTTTGTTTATACGGTGTTGTGAACCATCAGTGTGTTTTTGTTATTATATGTGGGTATAGTTTTTCTAAAAATGGCATTCGTAATAGCATATCTTTTGTAGTCAATTCGAAGTTATATATTTCCTCTATAGTTAATATCTTATCCCATATTTGTATTTTTATATTTTTTGCTTTATTTCTGATCACGCTTCCTTCATTATTAAATCCATTACTACTATCGGTGTTTTTAATTTTCCCACTTATCTTACGGTAAATAATTGTATTTACATATAATAGTTTCTGCTCCCGTATCTATCATTGATGTATAATATCTATTGTAATATCCCTCTATTATTATCTTTGCAAGTATATATATATATTTTCATACTTTTATCATACTAAAGTTCTTTTTTATTATTATTCTTTTATTTTCATAATTTATTGTCAACTGTTTATCTTCTAAACTATATGGTTTTACTTGTTCTAGCCATTTTATTCCTAAAGTGATATTTTCACCTCCTTGATATACTTTAAATTTTATTACTATTGGTAATTCTCCAATGATTATTTCCTTTTACGTAGTTTCTTATGTATACATTAATGCTTTTGGTAGTTCGGGGCATAATTGTTCAATAGTTATTATTTCATCTTCTGTCACTAATTCTCTTGTAATATAGTTTTTTCTTGTCCTATATTTATTAATATTAAATATTTTCGATGTTCCATTACTCCTGTTATGTAGTAATGATGTGGTTTTATTTCTTCTTCCATTGATTTTTGTGGAGTTTTATCTATTCTTCTTGAGGTACTCATTTTTTATGATATTTGGGGTATTTCATTGTTTATTCTTTTTATGTACTTAGTCTTTCTTTTACTATTTCTAAATCTTCTTCTAGATCAATTTCATTATAACTATAATCATTATTATCTATGAGCGTAACTATCCTTTCAAAAGGATTTTCTATTTTTTATTTTTATTTTTTTACTTTTTGCTGTTATTTTATATTTTGTTGTTAAAACATATAAGCTTTTACATCTAGGTGTAAATATTTTACTTCCCGGGGCTAGTTCTACCCCTGACATTTTCCAATATAAAACTAGTGATTTATCTTTGTTTTTGTCATTTATTACTACTGAGTAGTTAACACTTATTATAAATTTAAATTTTTGGTATATGAGGTTACCTTTTACTGCACTTATTATACTTTTTTCTATAGGTTGTATAATTCTATCATCTGCTAAGTATATTTCTATGGGTGTATCTATTCCTTCACTAAAACATGCTTTTATTAGTATTTTTTTGTTTCCCTAAATGTGCATATTTAATTGAATTTTTAGCCTTAATATATTGTATTTCTTTATTTATTATTCGTTTGTTTATTATTGGTATTTTAGCCTTTCCTTTGGTGTATTTGCAATCTATGATATGTTCTCTTTGACTCACTACATAATATTCTTCTTTTTGTCGTTTAAACTAATTTCTTATTGTTGGTATTTCGAATATTTTTGCTACACTTAGGTCTAACTCTTTTCCTTTTATTTGTTCAAATATACTATTATCAAATATTATTTTTTGTTCTAAAGATTCTTCGTCTTGATGTTCTTCTTTATTTATTATATGTATATCTATTTCAGTCATTTGTTGTATTATAGAATTCATTGTCTGATCTATTTCTATATCATTATTTATTTCATTTTCTGATATTTCATATATGCTATCTTCACTTTCTAATTCATAATCTATGTATTCTATCGGCATATATATTTCATCGTTTATTATTATTTCTGATATTTATTTTTTCTTTGGATCTTTAGGTAATTTACAATCTCTAGCTATGTGTTCTAATTTTCCACAATTATAACAAGTACATTCCGTTAGTTTTCTTTTTGGTCTATATGGTTTTTTGGTTTTGTAGTTTTTTACATAGTATCTTCCTCTTGGTTTTTTATATTTATATTTTGATCTGTATTTTTTATTACATTTCTTTCTATTTTTATAATACCTATCCATACAACCAAATTGAGGTGCTGTTTTATTTTTACAAAATGCCAAGTTTTTTACTAATATTTTTTTCATTTTTATTTCTTCTTTATGTTTTTACATAGTTTTATAAACCATCGTTGTAAGAATTTCATTTTAGCTCCTAAGGTATCTGATAATCCTGCTTCATTTCAACCTTTTATTACTTTAAATTAAAAGGTTCTGGTAATTTTGTAAAATATAATTTTCTTATTTTTTTACTTTCTTATGTGCTATATGCTCATTTATAATAGTATTCTCTAAATGTACATGTATATTCATCTATATAACACATATTACATATCATAACTCTCTTTGATATACTGTCAATTTAGGAATCCACCGTAGAGATTCTGACCTCCATTACCACAACATTATTCTTGTAATTTTCTAGGCAACCCATATATGTTATGACAACTTTACTAAATGTAGTTTCTAAGTTACATGTTTAATATCTAGCCATCCCTTTAATCATACACTTCCAATTGTCGAACCACTCCAAATATCGTATATATCACACAATTATTGTTCCGCTTCACGGTTAGCTAACCTGAAAAAGATAAAACATTTATGAAGTCACTCAGACCATTTTTCAACCTTATCGTACAAATATCATCAAAAAGCATTATCGAGTCATCGCCTTACTCAACCCATTCGAATGGCTGAATATTCTAAATCTGACCACTCATCATTTTCATAAGTCTATCACTTCCACCTTACTGCCATATCTAAAATTGAAGTCTTACACGACACACCAACTGCTAACACGAAAAACCATGCATGAGTCATCACTATAAGTGAGAGTGAATGGAATGAATTGATAATAATAAGACCTGACCAAGGATGCACAATAAAAGATTACAAGAGTGAAGATTTTCTTAAAAGCCAGCTAAGTCTCTCGAAGATAAGCAACATGCGTCTCTGCACTGATTCTTGAGACTCTATTAGACTAGGCTTGTACACACATGAGACCTATGAACCTGGGGCGCTAATACCATTTTTCACGACCCAAAAATAGAGTGATGACACTAATTTTGTCCCACTAAGACATGTCAACCTAAAACCCAAATATCATGATAGACTATGGAAGTAAAATATGAATAAAATTTTTACAAAATATAATAATGCGGATAACAAAGTCAACTTAATTAAAATTCCCAAAACCTGGTTGTCATGTGCACAAGCCTCTAATGTAGTACAATATATTTTAAACAAAAACATAACTCTCAAATGATGTTGTCTCTAAACTAGAACAAGATCATAAATAGGATTAAGAGGTTTGCTAAGATGGAAATCAGAATCTACCTCACAAATCTCCACAGGTAGCCTCAGAAGGTAAGACAAGAGAGTGTATTACAATGATTTGGGCTCTTAACTTACACAAATTTAGTAGCAAAGGGTGAGTACCATACAACACGATACTCAACAAGTAAACTTTTAAACACAAAGTCAAGTAATATAGAATACAATTACTTCTACCACTCAAACCGAATCTCCAAAACTTAAACCTACATAAAACCAGCCCAACCTAACAATTAATAATATACATAGAACATAGCTCAATAACAACACTACAACAATTATTGATGCATAACACACGTGATCAAGTTCATCAATAAAAAATTCCACATAAAGGCACTCACAAGTTCGCAAATGATAAAGATATGCAATCCAATAGAATGTAATGCTAAGTATAGTGATGCATGTCTAACCTAGCGATATACAATTGGTGTCTCTCAGCGCAAGACCCATGTGGGACATATCTGTCTATGCATCCATTGTTGCGTGTGACATAACCCTCGATAATAGAATCTATTTTGGTAAATGACACATCCCTTGAATCGTAATATTTGTCACATCACGCGACATGCCCCTCAAAATGCTACATCCTCTTTAATTTCTTATTTTTCCTCAATTCACATAACATTTTGTCACAACCGTATCTCAGAGCTAGTGCAAATGACATGTTCACACAATTAATGAGGGGATGACCATTTCCATTTCAATGCACAATTTACAACAATAGAATCGTGATACAACATCAACAATGAATCAATAAATCTTTCCAATCATTCTGAACATATCACACAATAATATATAATCAAGTTGTCTTTTATTACCCCTTTTCCCTCATTAGGATCATTCAACATACATAAATAAACCCATCAGCAAGTCCCATTACTCCCCAACACATACAACAAGGAAATACTTGATTATATTCACTTAACAATGGTCAAAAAATATATTTGCCTCAAATAATTGAATAATCACCCCCGGACTTGAGCCTTCCCTTTTGTTTGGCTTCAAAATCAATGCGATCTATTCAAATAAATAATCACAATAAGATTTCGAAACTAACCACACCCATGTTACTATACGCTTAGCCTTGACCCAAAAACTCACCCAAATCTATAATCAAGTTCCTAATCTTGATGCCAATTAATATGTCAACTCTCATATTTTCCAAACTTCAAGTCGAGAAAATTTTTTAATTTCTCCAAACAATACAACTGTAATAGTTTTCATATAATATAATACAGCCAATGTTTAATTATATATTTCAATATATCAAAAGTTGAACCATAATGGGATAACTAAGAAAAATAATCTCAAATAGAATTCAATTCCTTACGAACCAATAATGTCAGCCTCGAAGTTATGTGCAACACATTAACCTAATCTTGATTTATTTCAACTATACTCCACCAATCATCACCTCATCATTATCTTATTGTTCTATCAGAATTACTCATTATTATCAGGCAACCATTTTGCCATAAATTGATCACCCCCCCTCCCCTTAAGATTAGAATTTTGTTTCAATTCAATTATTCAATTCTCTTCCACCATTACCAGTTATACTAATAGCAATTACAATTTTGTTCTAGTTTAATTATTCAATTCTCTTCCACCATTACCAATTATATGACTTTTATCCATATACACATATGGGTATTAGACGTGGTTAAGGTCTCACCCTACTGTAGTTTTGTTTGCCTTTTATACGACGATGAAATAGGTTAGTTTCTGCTTCTTCTTCTTTTCCAAATTAAATGTTTACTAAAAGTGAAACTCTACTTCTTATTATAATTTATATGGGCCAAATGGCATAGGGTTTTAAATAAATTTTACCTGGCCCATTATTATCAATTTAATCAATTATCCAAAAATTATTTGTCAATTAATTAACTATAGTTAAATGTATAGTTCAAAATTACCAAACCAACTTCCCTGACTGATCACAAATGACATAGGGCAACTATTGGGAGGGGTAAAATGATAATTTTATGAAATTTTTCAAAAATAACCTACTCAGTCGTTACATAATATATTTTTGTGATCGTGGATGACTACTCAAGATTAATTTGAACCATGTTTCTCAAGTACAAGGATGAAATATATGATATGTTGATAGTATTTGCCGAGATGATTCAGACGAAGAAGAACACTAAAATCACAATGATCAAGTTGGATCATGGAATTGAATTTGAATATGTTAGAGTTGAAAGTTTTTGTGTTGATCATGACATACACCACAACTTCTCTGCTTTTGGAATGCCTCAACAGAATGATGTATTTGAAAGGAAGATCAAAACCTTGGTGGATATTGCTAGAAATATATTAATAGATTTTGATCTTTCAAAGAATTTCTGGACCGAAGTAGTGAACATTGCTACTTATGTGATCAGTAGTTGTTTGATCAGATCAATCCTCAAAAAGACCCCATATGAACTGTTGAACAAACAAAAGCCCAAATTGAGCTATCTTAGAGACTTTGGGTGCAAATGCTTTGTGCTCAAAAATGAAAAGGGTGACCTTGAGAAATTTGATCTCAAAAACGGTGAAGGGGCGTTTGAAGGATATGATCAACCAAAAATGCTTACTGAGTGTACAATAAGAGGACACTATTATTGAGAAAAGTGTTTATGTCATTTTTTATGAATATGGGATTGAGAGTCTAATGGACAAGGATGATATTGAAATTGAAGAGTTATTGCAAATTCATAGGGATAACCTTTTTGAAGAAGTCACTACTAACAATTCATCATAGGAAGATGAAAATCTCAAAAAGGAATATGAGGAACCTGAGGAGGGACCCGGTTAGCCAAACATTTTTGACATGCTAGATCAAGCTACAACTCAAGATACTGATTCTGAAATTGATGAATCAAATGCAAATTGAGCTTTACATGATTAATAATCAGGATGGAAACAGAAGTTTTCTTATCCTGTTGACAATCTTATTTCTCATTTTGGAATACACACTAGATCACAAACAAGGAATCTCATGGCATTTTCAGCTCTCATATCAACCATTGAGCCAAAAAATGTGAAGGAATCCCTGAAAGATGTTGATTGGGTTAACTCCATGCAAGAACTGAATCAATTTGAGAGAAGTCAAGTTTGCCACATACTCCATAGACTAGTAGAAAGAACCATCATTTGGACTAGATGGGTATACATAAATAAAATTGATAAACATGGTGTTATCACAATAAACAAATCAATATTGTTATTACAACTATTGCATCCTTAAAATAAGAGGTTAAATGATTTTATATCATGATTATATTATACTTCAATTAAGTTACTTTCAATCTTTCAGTTTAGTTGTTTATTTTATTTGGACATATTATAAATTGTACATTGATATACCGTGAGTTTACGGTATTTCTAATACATTTCACTTACAAGTTGTGTGTGTCTAGGGCCTTTTTGTATTGGTTTTTATGTGTTTTATTATGTTTTTGCAGAAAAGATGTTCAGGCGCAGAAGTATGGAGACAACTGAGCAAAATGGAGAAAAAGGGCTTTCACGAAGACGATCTACGGACCGTAGGTCCATTGATGGTTCGTAGGTGATGACCGCAGATTAGCAGCCAAGGGATAGATGACAAATCAGGGAAATCTGACCAAGTGTGGAACCACGGAGGGAATTGACGGTCCGTAGATGGGTCTACGGACCGTACTGATCAAACCGTAGAAGGAGACTGCGAGGGTTCCAGTACCTAATTTTTGAAGATTCTAAGTATGGAGCTACGGAGGGGATTGACGGACCGTAGATCGATCTACGGTCCGTACTGCAAATCCATTGTTTACTTCAGAGAGGCTGATGTTTGAGAGCTGAAATATTTTCTAAGTCCTAGCTGACGGAAGGGACTTACGGACCGTAGATCCATCGATGGTCCGTAAGTTAATCTCGTGGATTGAAGACGCGTGCCTGAACAAACTTTCCTTAATTTGTTTCCTTTTTAAATTAGGATTTGTTTTTCTATAAATAGGACATGTAAACCTCATTTTTGGGGGTTAGACATTATTATTTTAGTTCTACTTTGTGACTTTGGAGAGTTAGTTACAATTCTAGCAATTATTAATTTTATAAGTTCGTTTTGAAGATTTTGGCTTTGCAACTCAAGTTGAATTTCTGGGTTCATTATTCTCTTTACGTAAGTTCATGATTTCTTTATCTAAAATTATGAATTGTGTTCTTGCTAATATGAGTAACTAAATCCACAACAAGGGTTGTGGGAACCATGAGTGATTAACAAAATATGAATAGTAATTAGGCAATTCTTGAATAGTGTTACGCATGCATTGATAATTCTTTCGTTTAGAAGTCTTTTTAATGAGTGCACGTGTTAGAACTCGCCTTGTTGCTACTTGCCGGATCAAGGAGGTAATCAACAAGAAAAGAATTATCAACATAGATTTAGTGTGATACTATCTAATAGGCTAGTGTCGATTGGTGCGAAGTAATAACTAAGCCAAACATCGATTATGACGTCTAATATGAGGTAAAGGTAAGGGTTAGTAAATTGTACACACGTAGCCGGATCAAGGTGCGGGGTGAAATTCTCTAGATGCCAGATCAAGGATTTAGAGATACCTAACTTATCACTTTGCATGTAATACACTAGGAAATGATTGCTGTTACTAGGATTATTGCGTTATGAGCTTGCAGGGAACACGTATACCCTAGTTATTTCTCTCATCTTGATAACAACCAAAAATTAAGTTTAGTTTGATTACTGTTTACTTATTGAATTCTTACTATTTGTTTCATATAAACTAACCCCCCATTTAATTACTTGCTTATGGAAGTAATTTTATTGATTGAATATAATTGTTGGTTAAAGTAAAGTCTAAACCATTTTTCCTCGTGGGATCGACCCCAACCTACAAGTTGGATTCTCTACTTGATAACGATCGCTTATACTTCTGTAGGAAGGTGTAATTTGAACGTATCAAATTTTGGTGCCGCTACCGGGGAAATTTTGGCTTTTAGATTTATTTTAACTACATTATTGAATGTTAGTCAAATATTTCCGTATTTCACTTTTTCTTTCTGTTTTGTCTCTCTCAGGTTCTAACTCTAATGTATGTCAAGTACACGAAGTCAGGGTGAACCACTTACTCCTTACGATCCAGAGCTAAACCGCACTTTACGAAGAATGAATAACCCAAGAGGTCCAATTAATCCTATCGGAGGAGATCTAGATGATGCAGATGAATTACAACAGCAGAGGGTAGTAGGTGGGGACAACCAGGCTCCAACTGAAAATTGATTTGGAGATCCACTGAGGGCGTAAGATCCACTAGGTCCACGATAATATGACAACTATCAGGGCAACATGAACATAGAGAAATCTGATGGACCCATTGTCCTACCCCCTTTACCTCCAGGGCACACATTTGTGGTGACTAGCAGTTTGATGCAGATGCGTACAGCAAGAGGCTTATTCTCAGGATTGCCATCGGAGTACCCACATGCTCACCTAGCCAAGCTAAGGGTAGTTTGCAAGAGTTGTGTAGGTATACCAGACCTGGATATGGACGTCATTGGATTATGAGTGTTTCCTATGTCACTCACAGGCGACGCTGCAGTATGGTTCACTGAGCTTCCTTATAACTCAATATTTACATGGGACCAATTGGCGGAGGTGTTCAAAGCGAAGTACTATCCAGTGTCCAAGAAGCTCAATCATAAAGACGGGGTCAACAATTTTGTAGCATTACCTCGAGAGTCCGTAAGCGGCTCTTGGGACGGATTCACCGCATAGAAGAGGTGTTCGAAATCACCGTATTGATGAGTCAGTCACGAAGGAATACTTCTATGGAGGACATGATGATAACAATAAAGCAGTTCTTGACACTATTGCTGGAGGTTCATATGGTGATTGTACATATGCACAGATTTCTGAAAAATTGGAGAGGATCTCTCGCAATAATAAAGCATGGAGCACTATGAGAGCAGACACTGGGAGAAACACATTTGCCGTTCATAATGCAACTGTCAACTCTGCAGATGATATTCGTGAGGAGATGCCTCAGATGAGGACAGAGTTGGGGTTGGTACTGAAGCATGTGAGCGGAGGAGCAAAAAAGGTAAATGTTGTAAACTACTTAACAAGAACTCCACCACCAGTTGAGGAGTGTTACTATGAAGAGGACACTTATGCGGTGAATGATCAGATGGGGGGTTTCCAACCAAATGCCCAAGGATCCAACACGGAAAATTGGTGCCAAGGTCAAGGAAACCAAGGTCGGAACTATGGAAATTACAACCGAGAGGGTCACTATGTCCAGGATAGGAACTTCAATCGCGACAACAACTATAACAGGAATAATTATGGTAACAGAAATGATCAGGTTGGACCCTATGTTCCCCCTCAAAATAGGGAATCTGGTGCTAGGGAAGCTGGAGGTAATTTGGCGCTGATTGAAGATATGATGCAGAAGACACCCTTCCTAGCAACACCATCCAGAATCCCAAGAATGATGGTCATTGTATGGAAATTACTACTCGAGGAGGTAAGCAAACCATAGATCCACCTATGTCGTCTGTGGCGGATACTGAGATTAGAAAAGAAGATGATGCGGTGAAAGTTAGACAGGAGTCTGAGAATGCGATATAACAAGAAGCTGAGATACCTCAGAAAGTGGTCCCCATACCTAGACCTCCACCACCTTTTCCACAGAGGTTAGTGAAGAAGACTGAAGATGGTAAATATCGTAGGTTTATCACTATGTTGAAGCAGCTTTCTATCAATGTCCCTTTGATAGAAGCATTGGAGCAAATGCCTGGGTATGCCAAGTTTATGAAAGATATGGTGACAAAGAAAAGGTCTGTGAGTTTTGAAGATGACGACAGATTGCAACATTGTAGTGTTATTTCTACAAGATCTCTGGTGCAGAAGAAGGAAGACCCTGGAGCTTTCACGATCCCTTGTACTATAGGGTTGTTACACTTTGCTAAGGCATTGCGTGATCTTGGTGCTAACATCAACCTCATGCCTTTGTCTATTTATAAGAAGTTGGGTCTGGGGGACCCAAATCCCACTGCAATGCGTTTACTAATGGCTGATCGGACTGTGAAGAGGCCCATATGTCTGCTCCATGATGTACTAGTGAAAGTGGAGTTTTTCATCTTTTCGGCGGATTTTGTGATTCTTGACTGTGAGGTTGATTTTGAGGTCCCCATCATCCTTGGGAGACTATTTCTTGCCACAGGGTGTGCGTTGGTTGATATGGAAAAGGGACAGATGAAGTTCGCAACTTTCAATATCTGTAGGTCCATGAAGCAGAATGGTGAGCTCCAAACAGTATCTGCTATCACCTACAGAGTGGAGAGTGGGTCAGAAGTACAGATTGAAGAGCGACTAGGTGTTGAGGCACTAGCAGCGGTCATGATGAATTTTGATAGTGATGGTATTGAAGAGTATAATGAGTTGGTAGCCGCACTTGATAAGTATGAATACCGGTCCAAACCAAAGAAATATGAGCTAGACATGAAGAATCGCGAGTCCCCACCCACAAGACCATCTATTGAGGAGGCACCGAAATTGGAGCTTAAGGCTCTACCACCGCACTTGAGGTATATATACTTAGGCGAAGAGAATACTTTGTCGGTCATCATTGCAGCAGATTTGAATTCAAGGCAAGAAGAGTGTTTGGTGACTATATTAAAGAGGTCCAAGCGAGCTATTGGGTGGACTATTGCAGATATTATTGGGATTCCCCACGGAATTTGATCTCACAAAATCCAACTCATGCCAGAGCAAGGAAAGGGTTGGTATTGTTTTCTTGATGGGTATTCTGGCTACAATAAAATTTCTATAGCTCCAAAAGACCAAGAGAAGACCACCTTCACTTGTCCATATGGGACTTTTGCTTTTAAACGGATGCCTTTTGGGTTGTGCAATTCTCCAGCAACCTTCCAGCGGTGTATGATGTCGATATTTTCAGCTATGGTGGAGGATGCTATTGAAGTGTTCATGGATGATTTTTCAGTTGTAGGTGAGTTTTTTAACCATTGTCCAAATAATCTGGCCGAGGTGCTTAAAAGATGTGAAGACTACAACTTGGTGCTGAATTGGGAAAAGTGTCATTTCATGGTGAAAAAAGGTATAGTGTTGGGTCATCGCATTTCTGAGAAAGGTATTGAGGTTGATAGAGCTAAAGTTGAGGTAATAGAAAAGCTTCCACCACCTATCTCTGTAAAAGGTGTTAGAACTTTTCTTGGGCGTGCAGGTTTTTAAAGAAGATTCATCAAAGATTTCTCCAACATTGCACATTCGTTGTGCAAATTGCTCGAGAAGGAGTGTAAGTTCTATTTTGATGATGACTGTCTTAGAGCATTTGAAGAGTTAGAGAAAAAGTTGGTTACAACACCAATCATTATTTCACCGGATTGGGGACAATCGTTTGAGGTAATATGCGATGCGAGTGGACTGGCGCTTGGTGTAGTATTTGGTCAAAGGCGAGAGAAAATTCTTCACCCTATTTACTATACCAGTAAAGCTCTAAATATGGCTCAGAAGAGCTATACTGTAACCGAACAAGAATTTCTTGCGGTGGTTTTTGCGTTAGAGAAATTTTGATCATACTTGCTTGGTACTAAGGTCATAGTGCATACTGACCATTCTGCATTGAGGTATTTGATGGTGAAAAAGGATGCAAAATCAAGATTGATTAGATGGGTATTACTGCTGCAAGAGTTTGACTTTGTAGTAAAAGATAAAAAGGGGACCGAAAATCAAGTCGCCGACCACTTGTCCAGATTAGAGGAAGAGGCTATGCTAAAGCTTGGAGATAGGGCTGAAATCAATGATGCTTTTCCAGATGAAAAGGTATTGGCTGCTTCTCATGATTTGATTCCTTGGTTCGCTGACTTTGCTAATTATTTGGCAAGCGATATTGTGCCCCCCGATTTGTCTTTTCACCAAAGAAAAAAATTTATGCATGATGTGAAGAGATTCTTTTGGGATGAACCTTACTTGTATCGTAGTTGTGCCGATGGGATTATTCGTCGATGTGTGCCTGAGGTTAAGATGTTGAGTATACTTGACGCATGCCATTCATCACCTGTTGGTGGGCATCATAGTGGTATTCTGACTGCACATAAGATTTTGCAATGTGGGTACTACTGGCCCACCATTCACCAAGATGCTCACGACTTCGCCAAATCTTGTGATCGTTGCCAAAGAGAAGGAGGGATTTCAAAGAGGCAAGAGCTCCCAATGAATCCTATATTGGTGATAGAGTTGTTGATGTATGGGGCATTGATTTTATGGGTCCATTTGTGAGTTCATATGGGATGAAGGATATTCTTGTTGCGGTTGATTATGTATCGAAATGGGTGGAAGCAGTTGCACTCTCCAACAATGAAGGTAAAAGTGTCACCGCATTCTTGAAAAAGCATATCTTCTCCAGATTTGGTACACCGAGGGCCATAATTAGCGATGGAGGTTCTCACTTCTGTAATAAGTTATTCAAGGTACTGCTTGAGAAATATGGTGTCCGTCACAATGTAGCCACTCCTTACCATCCACAGACTAGCAGTCAAGTTGAAGTATCCAACAGAGAGATCAAACAGATATTGACAAAGACTGTGAATGCTAATAGAACAGATTGGTCAAGGAAGCTTAACGATGCTCTATGGGCATATCGCACTGCATACAAGACCCCCATAGGTATGTCTCCTTACCAACTTTATATGGGAAGTCTTGTCATTTACCAGTAGAGCTAGAGCATAAGGCTATGTGGGCAATGAAGAAGTTAAATTTGGATTGGAGCGCCGCATCTAACCAAAGGATAAATGACTTGAAATGCTCGATGAATTTCGCCAACAAGCTTATGAAAGTTCAGCCTTGTACAAAGAGAAGATGAAGAGATGTCATGACCAAAGAATTGAAAAGCGAGAATTCGTGGTTGGTGATCTTGTGCTGCTATTCAACTCTACGCTGCGCCTGTTTCCAGGCAAACTCAAGTCCAAGTGGACCGGGCCATTTTTGCTCACAAAAGTGCTCTCGCATGGAGCGGTTGAGCTTGAAAGGATGGAACAAGGTTCGTAGTGAACGGGCAAAGGATTAAGATCTATCTCGGGAAATGCTGAAACTGTGCAAGAAGTGATTGAGGCCTACAATCTTGATGAAGTCTGAGTAATCAAGACACATGCGTCATGCCGCGACGTTAAATCAAGCGCTGCGTGGGAGGCAACCCAAGATGTACAATCTAGCCAACGATAGGGTTCTGTTTTCCAATTAGTAGTTTAGTTTTCTCTAATTACTTGCGTCGTTGTATTAATTTAGTTCTTAGTGTTGGCTAGAATTAGTATAGGGTCCGTGTCTAAAAAGTGTCAAGAAAATGTAAAAAAATAATAGCTTATTGGTTGTTACATGTGCAGGTACACCACATAATGAATCTGCAGAAATTGGTGTGGTGCAGAGGTCTACGGATCCCATCGACGGTCCGTCGATTGATCCACGGACCGTCAATGGTATCCATAGATCCAAGGTAAGCCCCTAAATTTTTCTAACTGTAGTAGTGATCTACGGTCCTGATCTACGGACCGTAGATAGACTCACGGACCGTAGACGGGGTCTCGTGAGTCCAAACCCTAAGGTCAGTGTCGACCCGAACTAGGACCCCTACTTAAATAACCCCTTGTTTTAAATCATTCTCATTCCCTCCATTTACTCCCAAAACCATTTCCCCCACCTTTTTAACTCCCTAATTCACTCTATAACTACCATATAAAACACTCCCTTCCATATATTCCCACAATCCCTTCAATTTAATTTACTCTCCCTTCCATATTCCACCCTTTAAGGTCCGGTGTTTAGTTAGTAGCAAAGCGGTGTTTCAATTGGCTTGCTAAGAAGTGTCGTCACACAATCCCCCACTCCTCGTCGCTTGTAAGGTAATGGACTTTCCCCTCACTTTGAATTTCGATTCATAGCCTGAATGTAGGAAGTAGGGAGTTGGGTCTTAACTTAGGGTTATTGTTTGATGCAATTACATGATAAATCTATAATTTACAATACCCTTGGAATGATAGCTAGTGACTGTGTAGTTTGATTGTATGTGATTGCAAGCCTTTATCTAAGTTTTGATTTACGGTTCCAAAACTTATCTAAATTATGTATTAAAATAACCGATCGAAATCGTAAGAATGAAGAACTAGCATATTTGAGTGTTGAAATGCATGATGAGGCTTGTTAATGTTGAAATTTAGGGTCATATATGTCTAAATAGTAATATAGGGCTAAAACCTGGGCACAAATGGCATCCACGATACCCCGTCTACGGACCGTAGACCCATCTACGGATCGTAGATGAGGTTCGTCACTAGATGCACACACAAAAAATTATCTAAGTGTAAAACCACGGACGTGGACTACGGTCCGTAGATAAATCTACGGACCGTTCTGCACATCCGTGGTTCCTATCTGCAACATACATTTCTGGTTCCCTGATCCACGGCAGAGTCCCACGGACCGTAGATCAGTCTACGGACCGTAGGTACCCTTCGTGGATGACCACTGTAGCCTGTGTCTGCAATTTTGTTTGGACTTTGTTATTGTTTGTTTATAGTTTTTTTCCTTTTTTTTAGTATAGTTTTGGTTAGTTTTGGGCACTAATATCGTTCCTGCAGGTACAAAAGGGGCAAGTCCAAATCTGTTGCCCCTAGTTTTCGGTTGATTGATGAGGACACAGACACAGACACTGATCCAGCATACGTGCCTCTCAACACTAGGACTTCTCACGCCAGAGGCACACCCCGGAAGGTGCTTCCCGACATAGTCACTGTCTCCCAGTCTGATGAGGAGCACACACTGATCTGGTCACCAACTGGGGCTGCTTCTAGTTCAGAGGAGTCTATGTCAGGATCTGAATTTGACCATGCTTCGGGCTCCAAGTCTGCCCACTCTTCATGATCCGAGTCTACCCATGCTACAGGCTCCAATACCAAATCTTCCACCGGGTCTGGAGAAAATGACCAAGCAGCATCATCTGACGAGGCTACTAGTTTGGAGTTCATACCCGCACCACCAAATGATGCCCCCACTCCTGTAGCCGGCAAACCAAATAGGTGGTGTGTCGAGGGCCAATGACAAATTTACCGGGATGCAAAGATGGTCAATGAAAAATAGAAAATGGCTCGACTGGTCACAAAAGAGCGGAGAGTTCTCACGGGGAGCTTGCATACTGTTCCAGACATTCACCGGCTGTTCAACCTTCACAAGTGTGACTGGATGGCTCGATACCCAGGGACGTACAACGAGGAGATTGTGCGGGAGTTCTATGCTTCCTAAGCTGCCACTCTCCGGGGCACCATTTCTAAGCGGTCGAAGCCCCTAGCTCAGGATCCACTCACTTCCACATTGGTTCGAGGGTGCCCGGCGGACATATCACCTGCCACGATCAAACGATTTCTCTATGGTCCTACTGTGGGTCACTCTTGGTCTCTCAATACAGCGGAGTTTGACTACAGATGGGACATTGTGCGGAGTGGTGCTTTCCAGAGGAACTCTAAGCAGTGAGAAGCTGTTATACTTTGGTTGGCCAGATACATTGCTGCAGATGGCGAGCGTGCGGAATGGGTCATAGCTCCACGGTTGGGCATCCGAAAGGCGACATTAACTTTTGTGGCCAAGTTCTTCTGGCTGCTGGTGCGTAACAGGGTGTCGCCAACAAGGCGATAATCAAGTCACGTGGGATAGAGCAGTCATGGTTGCGGCATTGGTAGCAGGGGTGGAGATTGATTTTGCCCGCATGTTGCTGGCAGAGATACACAAGAGGGCATTTAGGACCTCCACTACTTACCCCTTTCCATGCCTAATTTTTCAGTTGTGCAGGGACTGCAGGTGCGGATCGGCATTGTGATAGGCTAGTCCACCCCAGGGGAGCATTGGACATCGGCCTCATTCGAGATGAGGCAAATGTAGGCACACCTCGAGAGAGCCTCAGGTTGAGGTACCTCCTTTTGGTACCGACCTTGCAGATACAGTGGGGCAGGCACAGGGCGATGACCTCAGCGCCCCCGATCACACGGACACTATCCCGGGCTCCTCCTCTCAGGCAGCTAGTATGGGCCCTAGCTCTTTCTGGTCCACACTGCAATTAGGCGCTGCTGTTGTTCCCTAGACCAGAGTACAGAAGTTAGAGGCTCAGATGGCCACACTGCTACACCACATCCAGCCGTGGATGTAAAAATCGATCTCCGAGTCTGAGGCTAGAGTGGAGCGCAGGATGGAGGAGATGATGGACCGAAAGGTCCAGGCTGTTAATAATCATCTAGATGTCTTCGAACTGAGAGTCCTCGAGCGATCAACTCCGGCCATAGATCTATCTGTTTTGCAGGCAGACATAGCTAGCCTCTGGGCTGACGTGGAGGCCATTCTTGCTGCACCTTCAGTCGAGCCTCGGAGTTGCCCCAGTTTGCAGGCGATGATACAGTGCTAGACGCCCTATTCAGTGGGACCGCCGAGGAGGGACTTGCACTCACACATGCCAAAGGCAAGCGGCACCGCTCTCATCGCACTGAAGAGGAAAAGGCCCTCAAGAGACAGCGTAGGCAGGAAAAGGAGGCTAGGAGGGCGTCGATAGTAGATGAAGAGTTATGCCAGCAGAGGAAGCGTGAGAGAGTTGTAGGGGTGTCGAGCTCTGCCCCAGTTGTAGCGGCCCAGCCTGTTTTGGAGGACGCAGAGAGATTAATAGAGAGCACTACTGAGGGTGCTATGACTGATGATGTGGTCACTACTGAGGGTGCACCCACTGGTGTTCTAGCGGGTTTCGGGTGCTTAGGACCCCACCTTGTTGATGATTTGCGTTATGCTGTGCGCCACAGGTTTGCTTCACCCAATCCATTTTCTTTTAATATTTCTATATGCATTGGGGACAACTACATCTATTTTTGTTGGGGGTGGGGTAAATGGATTGTGAGTGATAGGGTGAATCTGAATACTGAAATCTGAATAACCCAACTCATGAATCATCCCTTGGGGTTTTCTTGCCTGTGTTCTTTTTCCCCAAAAGACTGTTTAATTTTTATTGAACCGGCATGTCTTAGGATTGTATGTGTAGAAGCATGATACAGAATGAAGTATGATGGCTTATAAAAATGATACCCGTCAGATTTTGGGATGTATGCTAGATGTTGTAGGCTACGATTAGTTGATTATGTTGACTCTGAGTATGACATGATAAATCAACTTGATGACATGACTTGAGCTGAAACTTGAACTAGGTAATCCAATAATCTGATAATGAAACTATGTGCCAAGAGTGGGTGAGAATCGTTGAGTATTCAAACAGTTTTGTGCAAAACTAGAACTTGCCCGGTTAGTCCTGCTAAGACAATTCAATCTAGAGGTTGGGAAGTGATCATAGGCTATTGTTATGAAAAGTCAGCAAATTGACTAGAAGGATTCAACCAAATGAAATAATTGTTCCCTTTGATCCAACTTTGAGCCTAAAATAAGTCATTTCTTTCTAAAACCCCATACTCACTTTCCCATAATCTACTATGTTGGCCCCGGTCCCTCCTTGGACATATGCACCTCGACTTAGGCCAAAAGCCTAAGTTGAGGGTGGCTAATGCAAAAGTAACTTCAATCTTGGCCCTGACCCGACATCGGGTATTCTACACCTCAACTAATGAAAAATCCATAAGTTGAGGGTGGCTATGAAAAATTTGATACGCTCAAATTACACCTTCCTACAGAAGTATAAGCGATCGTTATCAAGTAGAGAACCCAACTTGTAGGTTGGGGTCGATCCCACGAGGAAAAATGGTTTAGACTTTACTTTTACCAACAATTATATTCAATTAGTCAAATTACTTCCATAAACAGGTAATTAAAGGGGCGGGGGGGTTTGTTTATATGAAACAAATAGTAAGAATTCAATAAGTAAACAGTAATCAAACTAAACTTAATTTTTGATTGTTATCAAGATGAGAGAAATAACTAGGGTATACGTGTTCCCCACAAGCTTATAACACAATAATCCTAGTAACAGCAATCCTTTCCTAGTGTATTACATGTAAAGTGATAAGTTAGGTATCTCTAAATCCTTGATACGGCATCTAGAGAATTTCACCCCGCACCTTGATCCGGCTACATGTGTATAATTTACTAACCCTTACCTTTACCTCATATTAGACGTCATAATCAATGTTTGGCTTAGTTATTACTTCGCACCAATCGACGCTATCCTATTAGATAGTATCACACTAAATCTATGTTAATAATTCTTTTCTTGTTGATTACCTCCTTGATCCGGCAAGTAGCAACAAGGCGAGTTCTAACACGTGCACTCGTTAAAAAGACTTCTAAACGAAAGAATTATCAATGCATGCGAAACACTATTCAAGAATTGCCTAATTAGTATTCATATTTTGTTAATCACTCATGGTTCCCACAACCCTAGTTGTGGATTTAGTTACTCATATTAGCAAGAACACAATTCATAATTTTAGATAAAGAAATCATGAACTTACGTAAAGAGAATAATGAACCCAGAAATTCAACTTGAGTTGCAAAGCCAAAATCTTCAAAACGAACTTATAAAATTAATAATTGCTAGAATTGTAACTAACTCTCCAAAGTCACAAAGTAGAACTAAAATAATAATGTCTAACCCCGAAAAAAAAAGGTTTACATGCCCTATTTATAGAAAAACAAATCCTAATTTAAAAAGGAAACAAATTAAGGAAAGTTTGTTCAGGCACGCGTCTTCAATCCATGAGACTGACTTATGGACCGTCGATGGATCTACGGTCCGTAAGTCCCTTTCGTCAGCCAGGACTTAGAAAATATTTCAGCTCTCAAACATTAGCCTCCCTGAAGAAAACGACGGACTTGCAGTGACGGACCGTAGATCAATCTACAGTCTATCAATCCCCTCCGTAGCTTCATACTTAGAATCTTCAAAAATCTGGTACTCGAACCCTCGCAGTCTCCTTCTACGGTTTGATCAGCACGGTCCGTAGACCCATCTACGGACCGTCAATTCCCTATGTGGTTCCACACTTGGTCAGATTTCCCTGATTTGTCATCTATCCCTTGGCTGCTGATCTACGGTCATCACCTACGAACCGTCAATGGACCTACGATCCGTAGATCGTCTCCGTGAAAGCCCTTTTTCTGCATTTTGCTCAGTTGTCTCCATACTTCTGCGCCTGAACATCTTTCCTGCAAAAACATAATAAAACACATAAAAACCAATACAAAAAGGCCCTAGACACACATAACTTGTAAGTGAAATATATTAGAAATATCGTAAACTCACGGTATATCAACACCCTCAACTTAAATTCGTTGTTTATCCTCAAGCGGCGCAATACGATTCTAAATGACACTTGTATAGAAGCAAGCATTTCAGGCCCAAGCAATCACATGGTTCTCTACCCCCCTCACTTTTTAGATGCAACTACGATCTTTTAGACTCGACAAGCTAATCTATGCAGATCAAACCATGACACATATCGACCAACTGACACACAACATGCAACTTCTCACTATCACCAAGGTACCAACGTTCCGACAATGGAACTAGTGCCCTTACTTCAAACGAAATCCCCCTTTCATTTATGGTGCAAGGATTTATTCAACACTCACGCTCAGAAATAATTTCAAATACAGTTAGTGCTTTATGCCATAAGCTTGCCCTTATTTTCACTGCTTAGACTCTCCAAACTAGATTCTAGGATCACTATAGGACTTTAGTGGCTTGTAACGTAGGCTCAGGGTCAGGTGTGGTACATTTGGGTACTGATTAGTGACTTTCTGCCCTCCTTGACATTGCACTTTGGCTTTTAACCTCTTTTTGCCCTATTTCTGACATCCTACAATTTTATCTTCTTTCGCTTGATTTTCTTTAACCAAGGATATGACTTTAGAATTTGTAACTCTTTATTTCTCACCTTCATCTTCTTTTTTTTTTTTAGCTTTCAACAAATCACATCCTTTCCACGTTTTCTCTCTTCTTCACCTCACTCTTTTCATACCCATTTTTCTCTTAGTATCCTCTTTCATAGCCACCCTCAACTTATGGATTTTTCATTAGTTGAGGTGCACAATACCCGAAGTTGGGTCAGGGCCAAGATTGAAGTTACTTTTGCATTAGCCACCCTCAACTTAAGCTTTTGGCCTAAGTCGAGGTGCACATGTCCAAGGAGGGACCGGGGCCAACATAGTAGATTATGGGAAGGTGAGTTTGGGGTTTTAGAAAGAAATGGCTTATTTTAGGCTCAAAGTTGGATCAAAGGGAACAGTTATTTCATTTGGTTGAATCCTTCTAGGTAATTTGCTGACTTTTCAGAACAATAGCCTATGATCACTTCCTAACATCTAGATTGAATTGTCTTAGAAGGACTAACCGGGCAAGTTCTAGTTTTGCACAAAATTGTTTGAACACTCAACGATTCTCACCCACTCTTGGCACATAGTTTCATTATCAGATTATTAGATTACCTAGTTCAAGTTTCAGCTCAAGTCATGCCATCAAGTTGATTTATTGGTGTCATTCAACCTGTATTATTTCATGTTATTGACTTAGGTACTTAAGATCATCAGTCAAAGTTCAGTGGCGATCAAATCATTAGATCATCAGCTTTTGGTGAGGTTTCCTTGTTTTTGGTGAACTCCAGTCTTATGATTTGTTAGTAGTAGCATTTTGAGGTGTCGTGTACTGACACCTATCTTTAGACAGTAGAGGCTTCATGTATAAACAACCTTGGTAGTCTTTTAGTATTTAGGTTCAGATATTTTATTTAAGAATTTATGTTTCATAATTAGTATTTTCATATATATAGTGTTGAGATTCAATAAACTGTTTTAAATGATTCATCAGTTTTGATGGTTCTATTTTCTTGACTTAGTATTCTACTTAGTAGCCAGCTAGAATAAGTTTAGGGTGTAGGCTCGAGGCATGGGAGTTAACTAGAGCTAGTTAATATAGTGAACAATATAGTTATTGCTTTGTTCGATCTTGTAATAGAGTTTTTTCTAGTTGTAGGGTTAAGAGTTTTATCATTTGTTATTATTGGAATCTGTAATCACGAGTTTCTAGAAGTTAGTGAAAAGCAATTAAGAAATCTTGTCAGATAGGTCATGGGCTCCCTTTTTTAGTTGATGAGACTGGGATTAAAGGTATTATCTGAATTCCACTTTTCTCTGGTTTGCTTTTTCAAATACAATTTTGGCCTACAATAATGTAATCGGGATTTCATCTCCTAAATTATTTTTTCTATGAAAGCAAGAGGTGAAAAGTTTTGTTAGAAATTTTACCTTATTTCATGAGAGAACTTCTGCAACTTTCTCTCTTCCCTGGTGCTTTTTTTTTTTTACTTTTTTGAAAGGGCAATGAAAGCCTTCGTTATAAGTTCTTGCTAGATCAAAAGTATATAACACGTACGGAATCTTAACTTTGCTTAATTTATAAGGTCTAACCTTCGTCATGACATTAGTGGCTTACCTCTTTGCGCTTCTTTTTTTCTTCTTCATTAGTTGTCATCTAATGAAGTGAGGATAATCACATCGTTCCACTCTGCCTTCAAAGCATTAATGATTGTGTTCATAATTTCGTCTATGTAAGGATTAAATAATTTCATATAGGTCTGTTTCATCTCACAAATAGTATAGGTAAAGTACATTGCACAATCTACAAAATAAAATGTATAGAAATTACACGACATTCACTAATTTAAAAATATTATGATATAATAACAAATAAATTTGTACCTATGAATTATTCCCTCTATACTAAAATGGGTTGCCTTCCATTTTGTTTGTTCTTTTCTTCATGTGCCATCAAAGTAAACGGGGTATGAGCATAGGAGAATCTGAAGACTTTCCAGCATGCTTTTCAAGATGAGGAAAAGACTTATATATCAAAACTTCAAATCAATAGAAAATTAAATAAATTTATATAGTCTATGTATTCTTGCATAAATAGATAAGAGTCGATAATAAATCAATAATATTATAGATAATAAGTACCAAGAATGATTATGGAAAGCCATATAAAGCGTATGATACATTATTCTTGTTATTAAAATTTTTTCTTCTTGTTCACATCAATCTTCTTCGTCAAATAGTTCTATGCTAGCCAAAACGTGTAATGACCTAGTTGGTCATTTTTAAAAGTTTCATGAATTTACTATCCCTCCCGATGTTGACCCAAGTTGGTTTTAATCGGGTTTTGAAAGTTGGTTTTAAACTTTGACTTTTAAAGTTGAGTATTTGGTTAGATTTGAGCTTTAAGGGCTTAAATTGTTAAAACGTAGTTTTCAGTATCTTTTGGAGTTTTTAGTGTCAAAATGGAATTCCGTCAATTTCATAAATCCTCAAATATCGAATCTTACCAATGAGAGTGTTTGATTTTAGATTCAAATTCTTTTTAAGGATTTGAGATCCTAAGTTTGAAGCTGTAGAAAGTTTAGCCTTTGGGTTGACTTTTGTCAATATTCGGGCTTCGGATGCTTGGATCAGAATTTTAAGAGTTATGTTGGATTTGAGGGATGATTTTAGGCCAAGATGACATCTTGGTTGATTTTTGAGAGGTTCGTAGCTTCTTTAGCCTTTTTAGGCAGTGTGTTAGTTTCTTGTTGTTCTCATGGGTGTTGGGTCAAAGAGACCTCAGATTCGTGTTTCTGCTATTCCATTATGTGTACAGAATTCCGAATGAATCATAAGGGTCCTTCTGTTGTTTTTCAGTGTTGGCTAATTTATCTAGTGTCTTATGCTTCACGTTAGCTATGATCTATGACCTATGAGCTTCAGCGAGCATCGTTTTCACAAATTCTGGGTCACGTTTGCGAGAGGTCAGACCCATTGAACTTTATGATCGTGAAATGTTGTATCGCAATTGTGACCATCACTTATGCGATCGTGAGGGCCAGATTTTATCAGGGTTTCGCTTTTGCGAACCCATGGCCATTTTTGCAGTATCAATGAGGGGTTTTGACTTGCCATTTCATGGTCAAAGCGCCATTTTCCATTTTTGAGCTTGGTAAGCCCAAGCGATTTGTAAAAGGATTTCTTGTGCTAAATAATTTGGGTAAGCTTTTATGATCATAAAACATCATTTCTCTTTGATTATATATGGATTTTAATATCAAAATTTGGAATTTTGATTTTGCAAATGGCAATGTTTTTCAAGAACTCGAGTAAACTAAAGTGGACATTGTGAACTAATTTTAAGTCTGTTTTTCAATATTAATTTAACCAATAGGTTTGAAATACCTTGGGTAATGATTTCAAGTAAAGAATTTCATATTAAAACTTTATTTTCATAGTTGGGTTTTTGTTGACTGACCCTTTTTCAAAGTATTGCCTTGGGTATTGCTATTTCTGGAAAATATTGTGAATACTAAATTGATATAGATTGTTTGGCTTCAGATATTGGTCAGAAGGAGAAGAATCAAGTTTTGGGTTACTCATTGGTCGAATTAAGGCAAATGATCTTCTAAACCTTATATTCTAGTAGAATTGGTGTATTCCCTTCGTTGTGTTTGTATTGGGAGTAATGAAAATGGGGCGAAGGGTTAATTGTCTACTTGATAAATATTAATGAATATAAAGGGGTTGAAATGAAAAGTCACTGTGATGATCAAAATGTTTGTGAATTTCCTTGTTGTGACCCTTATTGATTGATTGATGAATGTCGACTTGAATTGTTGTCACTTACTTATGGGGTGAACTAGTTTATGTGCATTGATTGTTGTACACCATCATGAGACTTGTGATATAAAGCTGATGGGAAATAGTTCCAACTAGTTATATAAAGCCGATGGAAAATATTTTCAGATGCTTCAAGCAAGAAACTTATTATTGTGAATTGATTCATTTTGATGCTGATGTTTGACTTACTTGTTAACTGTGATTGATGCACTTGTTACGTGTGATTGATCTACTTGACATTGAAATTGACTTACTTGATGCGTGCTCAATTATGACTATACTATGACTATTGATCCTTATGAGCTATATATTGCAGAATTGTTAGGTTGTCTGATTTTTGTGCAGGTTGTAGTTTGAGGAGGTTCGGTTGGGATGAAAGAAGTATTTATTTTTAGCTAGGTCGCTTCAGTTATTAGATTGCTTTTTGGGTACCATGTTGTTGGTACTCACTCGTTTCTTCTACAGTTGTGTAGGTTTCGAGCCTGGTATAACGTGATTTCTCTTTCTCTCCCATCTTATAGGCTTGTCAATGGACTGTTGAAAGGTAGATGGTTGTCATCTCAGTGGGCCCTCTAGTTCTTTCTTTTATGCTTTATTCTATTTGAGAAACAAAGATTTGAGACTTGTACTTATTTATGAATTCTGCTCTTTATGTACTAGTGGCTTGTACACGTGACAACCATGTTTTGGAGTGTAAATAGAATGAATAAGATTTGTCGCTTTTATCTAGCTCTTGTGTGATCTTCCCACATTACTTTTATTTTCATTGGGTTGAGGCTTACTTGTCTTTCTGAGAATAGAAAAGTGTCATCACATCCATTTCTGGGTCATGACAAATGGTATCAGAGCCTAGCTTCATAGGTCTCATGACAAAGAGTCTTGAGGATCGGTACAGAGACGTCTATACTTATCTTCGATAGGCTATGAAGAATGACAGGAAAATTCATTTTGTTCATTATTTCTTATCGTGCATGGTTACCCTGGCTAGTGCTGAGTTTCCACATGTTATTTTGGCAGATGTCGATTACAAGATCTTATGCTTCTAGTGGTAAAGAAGAAGCATCCCCGAGACAGTTTTTGATGCCCCATTTAGGGGTAAAGGGCCAAGCTCAAGCAAGAGGCCCTTCTTGTAGAGTATCATCAGTTAGATGTCGTGCTCGTTAAGAGGCACCAACTAGAGTCAAAGCTCTAGAGATTCCTCTTGAGCCACACGTTAAGGTTTTTGAGGACCACGTTCCTCCCGATTTTGGAGCCCCTTTGTAAGGAGACTTTGTTAAGGATGCTAGGTGTGTGATGTGCCGTGAAATATTGGCACATTTGATGCTCAAAATAATGGATTAATGATAGAAATCGAGTGTATTTATGTGGATATGATATATTTGGTAATGTTTGAAGAGGTAAAATACTTGGATGTGAGAGATAGAAAGAAGGAAAAGAAAATGATTCTGGCAAATGCACCACGGAGCCCCAGACAGGCCGTGGTCATGATGACGAGCTATCGGGAGGCTCGTGGGGTTGAAGCAGTGTCAACATGGAAAGATGAATTTAATCAAGTAAAGACCACGGAATCTATGACGGACCGTAGTCTGTTTCATGGATCATGATGTAGCTCTTGAAGAAGTTCTAGTAGATAGGTTTTGAGGAGCTACATTTTGGTTGGCTAAGTAAGGACTACAGAGGCCCAGACTGTCACGACCTGGACCATCATGATTGGCACCCACACTGACCCTCCAATGGGAGAATTATTTATACTAATTAGTTAACCAACTTAAGCAACATACTAAGGCATTTAAAGTTACAGAAGCAAGTTTAAATAACTAAATACTGAAGTTCCCAGAAACATCTAAAAGATCAAACAACGAATTTCAGAATTAAATTCCTAGAATCTGAAAGTCAATGTACCAAAACTCTAAGAAGATCCATATGTCTAAACAAGAAGGGTTACAACCCCAAACTAATCAACTAATAACTAACTAGAAAGTCCAAGTCCAACATGTGGCTCGCCCTTGAATTCTATCGACAATCACTGATCTTCTAAACGAGGTCTGTCAATGGCCGCTTGAAGATGCCCTATACTCAACAAAGAAAGAGAAAGTGTAGTATCAATACACAATCATAATATACTGGTAGGATCACAAGACTATCCCACTAAGTGCAAACATACATAAGTCATCACAACATAACAATAATATGCATACACCGAACATATACAATATCATCATCATTTACGAATAACATACAATTTCACAATTCTCAAGATACATAATTATGTCAAGTCATTGGTCCTCTCATGGAACCAAAACCAAAACTATTTGTATACCGGAACGTGGTACCCGATCCAAGGTTTATGCCAGAACGTACCAACCGATCCTATAATTATGCCAGAACGTGGCAACCGATCCCATAATTATGTCGAAATATGGTAACCAATCCAAGTTAGTGTGTCGGAACGCAACACCCGATCCATTCAACAAGACATAATCATAATCAAAAGTACATTCCCATAATCATGCAATGAAGTCATGATTCATGACATTCATCATTCATTTATCTCATTTACAACTAGTGTTACCAATAATGCAACATTCGCATACATTTACTTATTATAATGAAGCAAGAACGAACATATATCACACAATCATGAAATAACAACCATCACATACCTAGAAACAAGCTTGAATCCCCTATGAAACTTGATCCCCGAATTTGTTTCTCTTGTCCTTAGTCTACAATCAATCATAATAACACGGAAATCAATAAAGAATAAATAATTACCCAGATTACCTACAATCCTATCAACCTTAGATCGAACCCACGATCCTTATACCCAGATTAGGGCTTTTTCCACTATAATTTCTAGATCAAAACCCTTCCCCATCAATAATCACCCATTAGATTATGTTCTACGGATCGAAAAATGGATGTGGAGAGTTAAAATCTTACCTTTAGCCTCAAGAATGGTGAAAACTGTCTAGAAAACCCTTAGGTTTGTTCCTTAGCTCTCAAGTTCAAAAATTGCAGAATAAAGATGTTTTGGGGTTTATTTTCGACTTAAATCGCAACTGTCCCGTTATGACGGCCTCGTCCTGGCAAGAATAATTCCACCACAAGGGATTGCACTGAACCAGTGAATCGATTTAAGAATTCCAAACCCTATTTCACAACACACCTTTAACCAACGACACTTAGAAACTACCTGTTCATGCTAAGATCAATTTCGAGAGTTCTACTCACCCGAATTCAATTCTGTAAAGTCGTACGGGTTCCTTAACATGTTAGTTATCTACTCATGTGATCAAACTCATAATTAGATCATCCAATTGTTACCATATTTCCATAGACTTTAATGACTACAATTTCCTCCAAATCTTGAATAGGTTGGGAAATTCGAAGTTACTACGAAAAAGTTATCCGACCCAAAAAGTTTCCCCATTGCCTTTTCTATAACAACAGAACCTGGTCATTACAATAGATACTAATTTACCCATCACTCATCCCTGAGTGACAAACTTAGGGAAAATAGGCTAAGGAAGAAATGGAGTAGTACCTGAATCAACGAACAATTGGGGATACTTTTCTCGCATGTCCTTCTCGATTTCCCAAGTAGCTTTCTCAACTGGACGATGCTTCCATTGAACTTTCACGGACTTAATCTACTAGGTCCTTAGCTTCCAGACATCATGATCAAGAATTGCAATCGGTTCCTCCTCATATTGGAGTTCTTTTTCTAACACAATTGAGTCCCACTTAATGATATAATCCCCGTCACTATGATATCTTTTCACCATGGATACCAGATGAACTCCCGATAGGTTAGGAGGTAAAGCCAATCTATACATTTAAGAACCTCAAAGGGACCAATGTATCGCGAACTTAGCTTACCTTTCTTGCCAAATCTCATCACCCCTTTCATGGGTGATACCTTATGAAGAACATTCTCGCTAGTCTGAAATGCCATGTCTCTTACTTTATGGTCTGCATACTTCTTATGTCTACTCTGGGCTGCTAAAAGCTTAGCTTGAATACTTCTCACCTTATCATTGATCATCCTTCACTAAATCAACTCCCAATGGTTTCACATCTACTGCCTCGAAGCCTTATATGGGTGATCTACATCCCCTTCGATATAATGCCTCAAACGATGTCATATCAATGTTGGAGTGATAACTGTAGTTGTAGGAAAACTCGCATAAAGGTAAGAACTTATCCCAATGTCCTCCAAAATCAATCACACATGCCCTTAACATGTCTTCTAATGCTTGAATAGTCCTCTTCGATTGCCCGTCCATTTGTGGATGAAAATTAGTACTAAAAGTGAGTTGTGTGCCTAATTTTTCATGTAATTTCATCCAAAACTTTGAGGTAAACTGAGTACCATGGTCTGAGATGATAGAAAGGGGTACCCCATGCAACCTCACTATCTCTTTCACACAAACCTTAGCCAATTGTTCAACATTATATTCTATTCTTACCGAAATAAAATGGGCTGACTTATCCAATCTATACACCACCACCCAAATAGAATCAAACTTTCCCAAAGTCTTGGGAAGACCAACCACAAAATCCATGGCTATCATTTCCGACTTCCATTTCAGAATTGGCATTCTTTGAAGCAAATTTGTAGGCCTTTGATGTTCATACTTTACTTGTTGACAATTTTGACACTTAGCCACAAACTCTGTTATATCCTTCTTCATGCCCAGTCACTAGTAAATTCACTTCAAATCTCTGTACATCTTTGTCACACTCGGATGAATGGAATATCGCAAACCATGGGATTCAGTCAACAATTTCTGAATCAAGTCATCAACTTGAGGAACACAAATCCTTCCTTTAAAATTGAGCACACCTTCCGCATCAAGAGTGGTCTCTTGTGCCTTACCATCACAGTCTTCTTCTTTAGTTCATTCAAATTTTCATCCTCGAATTGTTTGGCCTTGTTCAGTTCCATAAATGTGGCCCTTATTTCAATGCTAGCTAACACCCCACTTTTTTCTGAGATGCCCAACTACATGAACTTAGACTCCAAGGTCTGAATTTCCCTAGCCAAAGGTCGCTTGGCTATACTCAAGCAAGCAAACTATCAATACTCACCGCTTTTCGACTCAAGGCGTCTGTCACCACATTAGCCTTACTCGGATGATATTGAATGGTCATGTCATAATCTTTGAGTAGCTTCATCCACCTTCGTGGTCTCAAATTCAGATCATTTTGAGTGAACACATGTTGTATGCTATGATGATCAGTAAATACTTCACACTTAACACCATCGAGGTAATTCCACCAGATCTTAAGAGAAAACACTACCGTTGCCAACTCCAAATCATGTATTGGATAATTCCTCTCATACACCTTTAATTGACACGATGCATAAGTTATAACATTCTTATCCTGCATCAACACAGCACCCGAACCAAAATGTGAAGTATCACAATAAATAATAAAATCCTTACCTTTAATCGGTAATGCTA
This sequence comes from Solanum commersonii, assembly GCA_029007595.1. Taxonomy (NCBI): domain Eukaryota; kingdom Viridiplantae; phylum Streptophyta; class Magnoliopsida; order Solanales; family Solanaceae; genus Solanum; species Solanum commersonii. Next base: position 38,234 of record JAJTWQ010000600.1, read on the forward strand.
GAATGGGTGCGATGGTCAAAAGAGTCTTGAGCTTTTGAAAGTTATCCTCACATTTTCAGTCCATTCAAATGGTATCTCCTTTTTGGTCAAATTTGTCAAGTGAGTGGCAATAGAAGCAAAGTTCTTCACAAATTGACGATAGTAGCTAGCGAGCCCCACAAAACTTTTAACTTCCGTCACAGAGCTAGGTTGAACCCAATTCTTAACCGCCTCAATCTTTTGGGGATCTACCTTTACCTATTCTCTTGAAACTATATGCCCCAAAAATGAAACCGAACTCAACCAAAATTCACACTTCAAAAATTTAGCATATAACTTTTGTTTCCTAAGAACACCCAGAACAATACAAACATGGTCGGCATGCTCTTCCTCACTTTTTGAATAGACCAAAATATCATCAATAAAGACTATGACGAATGAATCAAGTAATGGCTTGAACACTCCATTCATTAAACTCCTAAAAGTGGCGGGAGCATTAGTCAAACCAAAAGACATAACTAGAAACACACAGTGCCCATAGCGGGTTCTAAACACCATCTTGGGCACATCCTTAGGCCTAATCTTTAACTGATGGTAGCCAAACCTTAGATCAATCTTGGAGAAAATTGATGCACCTTGTAATTGGTCAAAAATATCATCTATTCGAGGCAAAGGATACTTGTTTTGAATAGTGACTCTATTCAATTGCCGGTGATCTATACACATTCTCATACTACCATTCTTTTTCTTAACAAACAAAACTAGAGCACCCTATGGGGAAGCATTAGGACGAATAAATCCTTTATCAAGAAGCTCTTGGATTTGAGCCTTGAGCTCTCTTAATTCTGCTGGGTCCATATGATATGGAGGGATAGAAATGGGGCGGGTACTAGGTTCTAAATTAATGCAGAAATCTATATCCCTATCTGGAGGGGCAAATCATTAGGGAACACTTCTTTAAATTCTGACACCACAAGAATAGACTCAATAGGTGGAGACTCAACCTCAATATCCCGAATAGGAGCCAAATAACCCAAAAAACCCTGCCCCACCAGTTTTCTAGCTCGAATGGAGGATATGATCTTAGATTGCTTTGGCTTGTACACCCCTTCCCACTCTAACTTTTCCCTTCCCAAAATTTCTAGAGTTACAGACTTAGTGTTACAACTTCGCACTGCATAATAGGGGGACAGCCAAGTCATGCCTAAGATTATATCAAAGTCAGTCATATCCAAAATCACCAAATCAGCTCAAGTTTGAAAACCAATAAACAAAATAGGACAAGCACAATAGACATGAGTGACTATGATAGACTTTCCAACTGGGGTAGAAACATAGATGGGGGAATCAAGTATATCACAAATCATAGCAAAAGTTGCGGAAAATGGCATGGACACATATGAATAAGTTAACCCAGATCAAATAACACATTAGCTATTTGGTCAAATACAAGAATAGTACTTGTGATGACTGTATCAGACGCCTCTGCCTTATTCTTACCCGAAAAAGCATAACACCGACCCCTATCATCATGACGGGCGACTTCTCTACTTGGCTGCACTATACATCTGCCTGCATTACCACTACTCTAGTCTGCAGCTATGCAGAATCTATCATATGCGGGTGGGGACAATCTCTCCTCATATGCCCAGGTCCTCAACAATTATAGTAAGTACGATCAAAGGATGGACTGCTGCCCGTCAAAGACGCAAATCCCTGGCTATCCCGAATCACATTATGCGGTGGATTTCCCGAGTAATTAACTGTAGAGATGGGCATAGTAGACTTAATTGGCATGGATGCAAGTGTTGGCCTCCCTGAACTTCTGGAATAAGATCCCTGAAAGTTGCCTGAATTTTTGGCTTTCTTGGCCAATGCCTTAGCCTGATCATCTCGCCACAACCCCTCCACATTTTTAACAAAGTATGTCACCTCATTAAAGCTCCTCCCTGCAAAGGTCATATGAATAGATAATGCCTATAACTCAGAATTTAGTACCTTAATAAATAAATGGATCCACTCTTCCTCAGTAGTGACCAACTGTGTAGCATATCTAGACAAGGCATGAAACTTGGCCTCATAAGCAGTCACAAACATCCCACCTTGCTCCAAAGCCATTAACTCATCCTTCTTGCGATCTCTCAAAGTCCTAGGCACATATTTTTCCAAAAACAAAGCATGAAACTAGGTCCAAGTGAGTGGGGATAGAACTGAAGATCTGTATTCCATATAAGCTCTCCACTACTGCTGAGCATCACCTTGAAGCTGAAATGTCACAAACTCAACCCCAGGCAGATGGACAATTCCCAACTTATGAAACCTCTCATAGCAATCTAGGATGAACTCATATGCATCCTTACTCTCAAATAATGGAACATAGGCAGTTTCAACTTCAAAACCTTAGTCAACATCTTATGTTAATTACCAGTCATAATAGGACCCAATAAAGGATGAAAGAAAGCATCATTACCTACATTCCCCCCCCCCCACCTTGGGGACAATGATAGAAATAGGAGGATTGGTGGGAACTTGAGTTCCTTGAACAGAGGAAAGCACTCCAGGACCAACCAACCCTTCCAAGAATGACATAATCTGCTGAGATAACACTGGGTCTATGGAAGGAATACATGTTGTCTCTGCCTGCACTTCTTTCTCTTATCCAACCTCCTTAACATTTTCAACCTCACTATTCTCCTCTATCTCTTTAAAATGCACGGGTGGGGCTTCATTTGTGGGAGCATTTTCTATCGGTACTCCATCCCTAGTAGGCACCACTCTTCCTCGTCCTCTACCCCTAGTTCTTCTTCTACCCCTGTCTCGACCGCGACATCTTGTTGTAGATTCCTCACCTAGATCATTGACGGGAGCCACGAGCCTAATGTCAATAAATCTATTGTTAACCATCTACGGACAGAAGAGTGAAAAAGGTTAGATACCAATTCAAATCGACATATACCAATTGGAATCAATTTATAGCACAAAGGAGATAAGAGAAAACAGAGAGATTTCCTAAAGTCATATAACCTCTCGAAGAAAAGTAAAGATGTCTCTGTACCATTCCGCAAGACTCTAGTAAATTTATTTTGGTACATCGAGATCAATGAACCTAGGCTCTAATACCAACTTTGTCATATCCTGGACCATCGTGATTGGCACCCACACTAACCCTCTGGTGGGAGAATTATTTATACTAATTAGCTAACCAACTTAAGCAACATACTAAAGCATTTAAAGTTACGGAAGCAAGTTTAAATAACTAAATACTGAAGTTCCAATAAGCTTCAAAACGATCTAACAACGAATTTCGAAATTAAATGCCTAGAACCTGAAAGTCAATGTACCAAAACACTAATAAGATCCATAAGACTAATCAAGAAGGGTTACAACCCCAAACTAAAGAACTAATAACTAACTATAAATTCCAAGTTCGAAATGTGGACATAGATAGAAAGAGAACTCATAGCAGCCTGGAAGAACTGGCTCTCCCTTGAATTCGATCGATGATCACTGATCTTCTAAACGAGGTCAGTTAATAGCCGCTTGAAGATTCCATGTACTCAATAAAAAAACAAAAAGTGCAGTATCAACACACAACTGATTTCACGTATCAGAACAATTCATCCAATATTAAGTGCCAACAATTATAAAGTAGTAATATAACCCAACTAGTGAGTTAGGGTAGAGTCCCAAATGAATGGTTTGTAATTGAGAATTAATAGGCAAGTAATAATATGCTCAAGTCAATCATAGCTAAAAAACATTTACAAATAAAAGCATGGTTTAAATTATAGGTGACACAAGTGTCAAATATTAGAGGGGGTTCGTTTCAATTATTAATTAAACCAAAAAATAATACAAAAATAACAATTATGGAGATGGGATTCTTGGGTTGTGATAGGATTATGAACTAAGATAGACAATCGGGTAATTGCAATTAATAGTAAACAACTATGAATCGGCGAATAAGCTAGACATTAGTGGGGATAAACTTTATCTCAAACAATTTACCCCTAATCAAATTGGTTTCTTTCGAACACCAATAAGCAGCAATTAAGCACAGTCTTCGCTTTAGTCCATTCACTCTCTTGAGCTGAATCTGTAAAAAAGGGTTTAGGGTTCACTCTCTCTAGCTGAACCCATGACAACCCAATACCCACAAACCATCGATTCAGTAATTTTGGTTATCAAACCTCTCTCTCTCTCGCAAGCCAAAAACACAAAGTTAAGATTGTATTTGCAACTATAACCCATTAAATTTAAGCATAATTACTCAATTAAAACACCTTTAAACAGTAATTAAACTATCAATTAACAATACCCAGCCATTATATCAACCCATAATCACATAATTACACCCTAAGAATTAGGGTTTTAGCTAGACATCATAAAAAGGTAAAAATCGTTACCAAGTTGTGTTTTCATAAACTGGGTAGGATTGATATTGTCTTTACAAAGGTCTAAGATGAAGAATCTTCAGCACCCACTTCCAATTTCTGAGAAATGGAAATCTTCAAAGCTTAGGAAATATTATCTCCAAAAACTCAGTTCTAAGCTCTCAACTTCAAAATTGAATGTTAGATTCTAAAACTGCATACTTAACTAAGAATTTAAAAATGTATTTATAGTTGTCCAAAATGTGTTGCAAAGGACCATTCGGCGCAGTAAGTTGAGATCGCCGATCCACTCGATAATTCACCCTTTTGTCAATTCCATCGCCTTTTTAGTTTGGCATTTAGCATTTTCAAGTTCTATATCTTTGGGCGATATGGTACTACATAGCGGAACCATTTGGCGACTCACCGATTACTCCTTTCTATCACCCACTTGATTTTCTCCTTCAGGGATTGGCACACTTGAACATTAGGCGAGACATCAGCCATTCGGTGATTCGCCCAATGGATTAGGCGATCCTCAATCCTTCTTTTTTCATCTTTTCAGTTGTCTTGTACATTTTTGGTCATTAGTGTCCATGCTTTGTTTCTCAAACAAAATACCAGAAATTCAAGGATTTACATTAGTTATTGGCACAAAATATGCATTTGAGGACACTAAATCTATAAAAATAAAGCCCTAAATAAGTCCAAATCATAGACTCATCAATAACCACAGTGTACTGGTAGGATCGTGCCGCTATCCCACTAAGTGCAGCATACATAAGTCATCACAACATAACAATAACATGCATACACCGAACATATACAATAACACCATTATTTACGAATAACATACAATTTCACAATTCTTAAGATACACAATTATGTCAAGTCATTGGTCCTATCTTGGAACCCAAATTGTTAGCATACAGCAACGAGGTACCCAATCTAAAGTTTATGCCGAAACGTGGAAACCGATCCCATAATTATGCCGGAACGTGGCAACCGATCCAAGGTTTATACCGGAATGTGGCAACTGATCCCAGTGGGGTAAGGGATGCAGTGACAAGTTTGACGTGACTTAAAAATGTAAATAAACCCCTAAATGACCTTATTTTACACCTTTCAATTTTTAGAGCTAAGGAACGAACCACAGGCGACTCTTAACAGTTTTTCACCATTCTTGAGGCTAAAGGTATGTTTTTCACTCCTCGAATCCATTTTTAGATCCATAGAACATAATAGGCAATTAATGATGGGGGAGGGTTTTGATCAAGATTCTATGGTGAAAACAACCCTATTTTGAATACTTGGGATCATGGGTTTGATCTAGGATTCATAGAATCTTTAAAAAATTTGGTAATTAGTGATTGTTTATTGATTTCCATATTATATTGATTGTTTGTACACCAAGAACAAACGAAACGAATTCAAAAAGGAAAGGATCAAGTTTCTTAGGGTTTCAATCTTGTTTCAAGGTAGGTGATGGTTGTAATTCTATGATTGTGTGATGTATGTTTGTTCTTGCTCCATTATGATACTTGCATGTATGCGAATGTTGCATTGTTGATCACAGTTGTTGTAAATTAGTAGATGAATAACTATATACCATGAAATATGACTTAAATGTATGATCTTTAGGATATAATTGTGATTCTGATGTGTTGAATGGATCGGTTGCCATGTTTTAGCATAACTAATTGGGATCGATTATCACGTTTCAGCATAATTATGGGATCGATTGCCACGTTCTGGCATAAACATTGGATCGGGTGCCACATTTTGGTATGCTAACTATTTGGGTTTGGGTTCCATGAGAGGACCAATGACTTGTCATAATTGTGTATATTGTTGAGCACGTGATAATTGATATTGTATATGTTTGGTATTTTGCATGTTTATAATGTTGTACTGACTTGCTTATGTTACACTTAGTGGGATAGCCTCGTGATCCTACCAGTACACTATCATTGTGTACTGATACCGCACTTGCTTTTATTTTTGTTGAGTACAAGGCATCTTCAAGCGGCTACTGACAGACCATGCTTAGAAGATCGGTGATCGTTCGAATTTAAGGGTGAGCCAATTCTATCGGGCTTCCATGAGTTCTCTTTGTTTTATGTCCACCATTTCAGACTTAAACTTGTTCTAGTTAGTGTTAGTTCATTAGATTGGGATTGTTTCCCTTCTTGTTTAGACTTTTGGTTCATTATTAGATGTTTTGGTACAGTGAGTTTCAGGTTCTAGGTTATTTCTTCCACATTGTTTAATTCGTTGTTAGACTTTTGTTGGTGTTTATTGGAACTCTCTATTTATTTCCTTAGTATTTAACTTGCTTCCATAACTTAAATGCCTTAATTTTGGTTTAGTTGCTTGCTTTGGGTTGTAGTAGTGGTTCTCCCACCGGAGAGTTATTGTGGGTGCCAATCACGATGGTTGGGGTCATGAAAAAGTTGGTATCAAAGCCTAGGTTTGTTGATCTCGCTGTACTAAAATGAGTCTAGTAGAGTCTTACGGAATGGTACGGGGATGCCTTTCCTTTTCTTCGAGAGGCTATAGGATTTTAGGAAATCTCTATGTTTTCCCTTGTCTCCTTTCATGCTATGACTTGATTCCAATTGGTATCTGGCAATTCAAATTAGTATCTAACCTCCTTCACTCTTTTCTTCACAGATGGTTAATACTAGATTCAACGGCGTTAGGCCTTTAGCTCCCATCAATGCTCCAACTAAGGAATCTGTTGTAAGAAGTCGCGGTCGAGGTAGGGGTAGAAGAAGAGCTAGGGGTAGAGGCCATAGAAGATTAGCGCATGCTGGGAATAGACCTCCTGTTGAGAATGCTCCTGTGAATGAGAACCCTCATGCGCATCATGAAGAGATTGAAAAAAAGAATGTTGAGGATGTGGGACAAGAGAAAGAGGTGCAGGCTAAGGCAACTGATGTTACCCCACATAGACCCTGTATTAGCTCAACAGATCATGTTATTCTTCAAAAGGTTGGTTGGTCCTGGAGTGCTTTCTTCTGCTCATGAAACTCAAGCTCCTACTAATCCTCTTATTGCTAGCAAGGTGCCTAAGGTGAGTGGGACTGGAGGTAATGATGCTTTCTTCCACCCTTTGTTGGGTTCTATTATGACTCGTAATGAGCATGAAATATTGACTAAGTTGTTGAAGCTAAAGCCTCCTGTATTTCTTGGTTCTGAGAATGAGGATGCTTATGAGTTCATCTTAGATTGCTATGAGAGGCTTCATAAGTTGGGAATTGTCCATCAGCAGGGGGCTGAGTTTGTATCCTTTCAACTTCAAGGTGAGGCTAAGTAGTGGTGGAGAGCTTACATGGAATGCATATCTTCAACTTTACCTCCACTGACTTAGACCCAATTTCATGCTCTGTTTCTATAGAAGTATGTGCCTAGGACCTTGAGGGGTCGTAAGAAGGATGAGTTCATAGCTTTGGAGCAGGGTGGTGTGACTGTGGCTGCTTATGAGGCCAAGTTCCATGATTTGTGTAGATATGCTACTCAATTGGTGACTACTAAGGAGGATAGGATCCGGTTATTTATTAGGTGACTAAATTCTGAGTTGCAAGTATTATGTGTTCATATGACTTCTGCAGGGAGGAGCTTTAATGAGGTAACATACTCTGTTAATAAAGTGGAAGGGGTGAGGTGAGACGGTCAAGCTAAGGCATGGGCAAAAAGGGCTAAGAACTCGGGTAACTTATAAGGTTCTTATTCAAAGGGTCCGAAAGGCCAACGCTTGCAGCTAAGCCAATTCATTCTGATATGCCCGCCTCTGCAGGTAGATACTCAGAAACTCCATCTTATAATTTTTAGACTAGCCAGGGAGTCGCGCCTTCGACGGGCGACATACCATCTTTTAATCGTAATTGTTACAACTGTGGTGAACCTGGGCATATGAGGAGAGATTGTCCCCACCCACGTGTGTTATATTCTATGCAACAGCAGTCTAGAGTAATGGTACCCATGTGGAATGGTAATAATGGTTGAGGACGTCTATAAGGTGGGCGAGGGGGTAATCAACGAGGCCCTGGGGATAGAGGAAATGGTAATGCAGGCAGGGGTAATACGAAACCAGATAGGGAAGTGGCTCGTCAAAATAATAGGGCTCAGTGTTATGTATTTCCGGGAAACAATGAGGTAGAGGCGTCTGAAGCAGTGATCACAGGTACTATTCTTGTCTGTGATCGGATGGCTAATGTGTTGTTTGATCTGGGTTCTACTTTTTCTTATGTATCCGTGCAATTTGCCTTAAAGTTTGATATGATTTGTGATATACTAGATACCCCTATCCATGTTTCTACCCTAGTTGGAGAGTCAGTCATAGTTACCTATGTCTATCATGCTTGTCCTATTTTGTTTATGGGTTTTTAGACTTGGGCTGATTTGGTGATTTTGGATATGACTGACTTTGATATAATCTTAGGCATGACTTGGTTGTCCCCCTATTATGTCGTGCTTAATTGTAATACTAAGTTTGTAACTCTAGAAATTCTGGAAAGGGAAAAATTCGAGTGGGAAGGGTTGTACAAGCCTAACCAAGCTAAGATTATATCCTCTATTTGGGCTAGTAAATTAGTATAGTAGTCTTATTTGGCCCATATTAGGGATGTTGAGATTGAGGCTCCACCCACTGGGTCTATTTCGATGGTGTTAAAATTTAGAGAAGTGTTTCCTAATGACTTGCCTGGTATGCCTCCGAATACAGATATAGATTTTTGCATTAATTTAGAGCCTGGTACACTTCCCATTTCTATCCCTCCATATCGCATGGCTCCGGCAGAGTTAAAAGAGCTTAAGGCTCAAATCCAAAAGCTTCTTGGTAAGGGATTTATTCATCCTAGTGCTTCCCCGTGAGGTGCTCCAGTTTTTTTTGTTAAGAAAAAAGATGGTAGTATAAGAATTTGTATAGATTACTGGCAATTAAATAGAGTCACTAATCAAAACAAGTATCCCTTGCCTCGAATAGATGATCTTTTTGACCAATTGCAAGCTGCATCAGTTTTCTCTAAGATTGATCTAAGGTCTGGCTACCATCAATTGAAAATTAGGCCTAAGGATGTGCCCTAGAAGCCGTTTAGAACCGCTATGGGCACTATGAGTTTTTGGTTATGTCTTTTGGTTTGGTGATGGACTGAACTGTTATGAGTTTAATGAATTAGGTGTTCAAGACATTTCTTGCTTCTTTCGTCATAGTTTTTATTGATGATATTTTGGTGTATTCAAAAGGTGAGGAAGAGCATGCCAACCATCTTCATATTATTGTGGGTGTTCTTGGGAAATAATGGTTTTATTCTAAATTTTCTAAGTGTGAATTTTGGTTGACTTCTGTTGCATTTTTGGGGACATGTAGTATCAAAAGAAGGGGTAATGGTAGATCCTCAAAAGATTGAGGTGGTTAAGAATTGGGTTAGGCCTAGCTCTATGTGAAAGTTAGGAGTTTTGTTGGGCTATCTAGCCATTATCATCGATCTGTGAAGAACTTTGCTTATATCGCCACACACTTGACTAATTTGACCAAAATAGAGATACCATTTGAATGGACTAAAAAAATGTAACAAGAGCTTCCAAAAGCTCAAGACTCTTTTCACCACTGCACCTATTCTAGCATTACTGGTTGAAGGAAAAGATTTTATTATTTATTGTGCTACTTCACATTCTGGTTTGGGTGTTGTGTTATTGCAGGATAAGAATGATATAGCTAATGCATCGCGTCAATTGAAGGTGCATGAGAAGAATTATCCAACACATGATTTGGAGTTGGCAACGGTAGTGTTTGCTCTTAAGATTTGGCGGCATTACCTTTATGGTGTTAAGTGTTAGGTATTTACTGATCATCGCAGTTTGCAGCATGTGTTCACTCAAAAGGATCTCAATTTGAGATAGCGAAGGTGGATGGAGTTACTTAAAGATTATGATATCACCATTCAATACCATCCGGGTAAGGCTAATGTAGTGGCATACACTTTGAGTCGGAAAGCGATGAGTCTAGGTAGTTAAACTTGCTTAAGTGCATCCAAGCGACCTTTGGCTAAGGAAATTCAGACCTTAGAGTCTAAGTTTATGCAGTTGGGCATCTCATAAAGAGGTGGGATGTTAGCTAGAGTTGAAGTGAGGGCCACATTCATTGATGAGATCAAGGCCAAAAAATTTGAAGATGAAAATTTGGAGGAGCTTAGAAAGACTTCGATTGGTAAGGCACGAGAGAGACCGATCTTGATGCGGATGGTGTGCTCAATTTTAAAGGAGAATATGTGTTCCTAGATTGGCGGCTTGATTGAGAAATTGTTGGCAAAGTCTCATAGTTCGCGATATTCTATCCATTCGGGTGTGACCAAGATGTCTTGAGATTTGAAGCAAATTTATTGGTTGCCGGGCATGAAGAAGGAAATAGCGAAGTTTGTGGCGAAGTGTTAATATTGTCAAGAAGTGAAGTATGAACATCAAAGGCCTCAGGTTTGCTTCAAAAGAATGCCAATTCCGGAATGGAAAGGGAAAGAATAGCCATGGATTTTGTGCATGGTCTTCCCAAAAATTTGGGAAGTTTGATTCTATTTGGAGTGCTTGGTTGATAGATTGACCAAGTCAAGCAGATTCCACCACC